>JAVKPL010004900.1:0-23277 GCA_032173675.1 Gastrolobium villosum | reverse complement strand
TCTTGTTGCCAGCCTTCGGCTCAGGTTGGTCTTGCTCGAAGAACTACTATAAGATGACTCCATAGCATCTTTGACTCTAGTCATGTGGCATGATTCACATTATATCTTGTGGATAAAATTACAGAGAGACATCTCTTACATATAATGAAATAGCCTCTTAATTCGGTGTTAATTGTAAGTGTAAGTTTGGTGTCTCTTAAAAGTAGTGCGAAAATTTCATAGATAAATTTTATATGAATAACTCGTGTGAGTTTTTCACACTCAATGGGATACGAAATTGCCTTGAATCAAAATGAATCATTTTTCCTACAATACTGTTACTCCTAGTCTCTTAAAGCTTAGTTGAGTTTACGAAGTTAAAATAAAATATTAAGTCTGTATATAATGTTAAAAACTTCAAATTCATAAGGAACACAAAGCATCCACTGTGGGCGATCATGCCATAGTACAGTTCCATTAAATACCTCCATTAATGAGTACAGTAGAGAGGGAATGAATTGCAGAACTAAATACCTCCATTAAAAAACGATTTTCCTGCATATCCATCCTAAAATTGAGAATTCAAAAATCTTAGTAAAATAACAAATCGTGCTGTGTTTGTATGGTTTTGTCGTAATTAAAATTGAGTTTGAATGAAGTGAATTTTTTTAAATTTTTGAGTAAAACTGATTATAGATATTTGCTTGTTGGGTCAGTTAATTTTTTTTAAACTTCAAAAGATATTTATTATACAATCCAATTAAAAATACTTTTTTTCAAATCCACTTTTGAATTATTTTTTTTAAAATACAAATTAATTTTTTTCACATCAATTATTTCAAAATCAATTTTACTAAAACATCAATAAATAGATCCTAAATCTTAGAAAACATAATTTAAAAACTCAAAATAATCTAACAAAGATTAATAAGTTGAGCAACAAACAAAAATTTAAGCAAGGAACATCTTGGGAAACGGGAAGAGAACGACGAAAATTCCCAAAATTAGAACTCGAAAAACTGGGACTCTCAGATGAAGGAAGGGGAGGACTGGATGATGGAACCCGGGTAGATGATGGAACTCGGGGTTTGGAGGATACACGGCCTTTTCGACCACCTTTACGAGGTTTTGAACCACGGTGCCCACGAAGCATGGCTTGCCGTTCCTCCTCTGCGGTCCTGGGAATCCCCCAAAGCCAATAACGAGCACCAGGAGGAATTCGTTCCAACAAATCAGAATTCACGTCATCCTCCTGGACGCACCGCAAAACTGAGAAGGAGGTTTTCTTCCTTCCCATTTTTTGAGCAGAAAGTTAAGATTAGAAGAGACAACACTTTTTAAACAGGAAAAAGGAAATCACGTTTCAGAAAACAGAGAAGCAAGGAGGACGTTAAACTACACACACACGAACAGAAGAAAGAAAATGCAAGCAAAAGTAAAATGAAGGTAAAGCTGCAAATACCTGATTATGAGAGCGTAAGTGAACGGAAAGTTTGCAGCGAAACGAAACCAAAAACCACAGGAGCTTAGAGACGATAGTAGAACAAATGACGAAGAAAAATAGAAACTACAGAATAAAAAGGGGGCTACAGGAAGACCAAGTAACAGGGATAATAGGGTCATTCAAGATACATCGTGGTTTACAACCGCCAAAATCGCGCGTAATGAGTACAGCAACGTGGAAGTGCTAAAGGCACAGCCACCCCATCGCCGCAAAAGGCAATGATTCGACACACAGAAATGATGATGCTCATAAATGCGCACGGTAAACAAGACTGCATAAAATAGCTGCAGCACGCAAAGGCATGCAGACAACGACGCGTGGCCAGACATGCATAGGAGAGAGGCATTGGCCGAGATCCAAAAAGAAATTGAAACATAACGAGACACATACACCAAAATATGACAGATGAGTTATTCCGAGTTACGTCACCCATATTTTCAGACACCCAGGCAACCCGAAATATCGGATAGCCTGGCTGGGGGGCAACTGTTATGGATCGGTGTCATGAACCCGGACTAAGACCCACGTGAGCCGGCTTACCTCATCAACCCGGTAAGAAGGCCCACACTAACGGGCCCAACTCATCAACCCGAAATACTCCATCGAATATTCCCAATAAATACCTGAAACAGACCGTGATTATGGAGACGTAACGTTTGGGACGTTACCTCCAGTAACGGCCGACAAGGCTATAATGGCCCCGCGCCATTACAGCTCAGTTACACAATTCAAATCAGAGGCAGCCCCTATAAATAAGAGGGCTCCTCGACAATACAACACACATGATTCATTACTTTCACCACACTATCACCACAGTCATATTCTTTGCAGTGATCAAGCTAGGCATAGGGATATCTCCTCAATAGATACCCCTAGTCAAAGCTATACGATCCAAAGCGACCAATCAACCTGATAAAGGTTGAACATATCTGTCCTCAGGACAGAACAATTACATTACCTCAAAGTTCGAGGGAGGATGCTAAGGAAGAGATAAAATACACATTTTTTTGTACTAAAACATGTACATTTTTTATTACATTACCTCAAAGTTTAGGATCCCAAAAGCTAAATAGGTAAGTAAAATGATGGTTTAAATATGTGTAACTCTAAGCTATTCAAAGCTACAGACTGTTCGAAAGTGTGCGCTAGGGTTAATGCAAAAGTCAGGTGGTTTTTATTTTATTTTATTTGTTGTAAATTCTTCAATTAAAAACATTAAGACAAGATTAACTTTAAAATTAATATTTTGAAAAACATTGATGCTGAAATTTAATTTCAAATTATGAATATTTAAGGGAAAAATATCTATCCTTTTAAAGGATATAAGTTTATATCCTTTTAGATCCTAACCGTTGATTTCCGTCCATCAACGGTTATAATCTATTGGGTCAAACTTAATGGGCTAAATTTATTATTAATTAATTAATAATTTTGATCCAATAAATTATAACCGTTGATGAACGGAAATCAATGGTTAGGATCTAAAAGGATATAAGCTTATATCCTTTAAAAGGATGGATGCTATTCCCAATATTTAAACATAAAAATATTTCTACAGTTAATGCAGATAAGTTATATGCATTTACTTTCGAAACGACGTCATTTTGAATTTGAAAAATTAAAAAATTATTATTATAAAGATTACAATAATCCTGAAATAAATTAAAATTACAAAAACATCATGATTTTCGTTCCAAAATGAAGTTACATTTGGCTTATTATATGCGGTAACCGCAAAAAAAAGAACCCATATTTAAATCTGAAAAGCATTAATATTAATTTCAAATTAAAATTTTATGATCATTATCGTCTAAACACTCAAGGAATCAAATATAATTTTTAATGTTATAAGATAGAAATGCAAATAATTAAGGGAGGATATTGTGAATTACAATTTCATTTTATAATAGATAATTTTAGGAGTGGCCAACGAAAATAGGTGTAATGAGAAGTAAAGTTGTTAGTTCGCTAGGAAAGAATCTAATTTTAACAGCCTGTTGTACACCGGTATTGTTAACATTAATTATGATATTATGCGCAGTTACAATCACAACAATTTCATTTATAAAAATGTGAATAAACTTTTTCCGATTATTACGCGAACAGTTAAAGTATAAAAAGCGTAATAATTAAAAGCTGTGATCGTAGCTAAAACGCTACCGGAAGACTTACTTAACTGTTTATACAATTTACTTTGCTACATATAAGACACTAAGGGGTTCCCATAAACCCACTTAGCCAATTCTTCACTTTTACGTTTTTACCAAACTTAACAAGATTCACTAATTAATTTTCTACGAACACCAGATAAAAATCCAGACCCAGACTTTAGGTTATTCTTTTTCCTTATTCAATTACCTTTCTAACGAGCTATCACACACTCGATTCTGATCTCGTTAGCTCCGGTTATCACCGTTTGAAGGTGGACAAGCAACGTTGTCAACCAACTCCAAATAACACAAACATCCATTACTCACAGAATTTTCTGCACTTAACTACAAGTCCAATGTCCCTCAAAATTTTATACCATAAAATAGAAACCTCAATCTTCGATTTGATATATCGTATGCTTAATTTGACTAAGGAACGAGACGGGAATCAATTTCCCAAAACAGACCCCATGTACAGGCCAGAACAGGGCAGTGTGTGAAATCGGCCACCATAGGGCTTCACACATCACCAAAAGTTCTAAGACTTTGATAAGACGTAGGGGACATCTTAAGCTTCGAAATGACGTATGGCACGTCCCAATCGGACCACTATAGAGGAAGAAATGCTCTCCCGAAGTTCAGCCAAAAATTGCCAATTCTACAGAAAATTCGCCAGAGTTTCTTTTGTATTTCCTAAAATCCTCAAATTTGCATAAGCTATTTAGCACCACAATGTACCTAAAATCCAGCAATAATCCAATGGGTGGCACACACAAGGACCAACAACGCCTTGGGGCACTTACAATCCAATCCAGTTTATACTTAATACATAAACAGTTCACTTTAAAACCTTTTATAGTTTCAATCACCAACTTCCATTTCATGCATATTTCGTCATACAGATAATCATAAACCTAAAATAGGCCTAAAGCCCTTACATCATAATAAGCATACATCCATGGTACATTTACAATATTGACTTACAATTACACTTACAACTTTAACTTTAAATTACAATTATCCACATATTACAACTTTAATTGACAAATGAATTCATAAACTAAAATGACATGATTGCTAAACTTAGCCAAAATAACATGAACATAATGCTAATGGACTCCTCCTACATACATATAGATGTTCATGCTCTAAGTCTAGCCTAGGCCAAGTGGTCACCAAAAAGCAAAACATGGTAACTGCTCCACTCATCATCATGCGGGCTTCTTGCCCGCCGCTCCATGCCCACTGCTACCTCCTGAAATAAATGCCCCGAAACGAGGTGAGATATAAGAATATATCTCAGTAACCAAGAGGTTCTGGAGAAAACTCCGCCCAATGGTTCACTTCGATGTATATCAATAGTATGAAACAACACTACTGTAAAACGGGATAAAGCAAGGGATTTAGAGAAAGAGGTGTATTATCAGAAAACAACTACGACATGCGGGAATGGTAGCTACCAATACCACGCCATGTCCTCGGCTATAAGCCTATGGGTACTACCCCTGGCGTGTTCCAAGAACAACCCACCAAGATACCCCTTCCAACCATATACACCCGAGACTCCCTAGTGTGCTCCTATCCGGATAACACACCACGACCTTGGGTCAACTGGAACTCCCTCTCGAAGACCTATCCAGTGGAAGTCCGGAAACTTGCCCGAAGGCTAAACTATCTACTGGCTAGTGATCCGGTACATATAGTACCCTCATAAATGCTAATGCATGCTTATGCTGTTCTACACTACTCATACACACTTCCTACCGTTGCCATCAACTGGCAAGGTGGAACAGAAAAGGGGAACAAGCCCTAGCACCAAGAGGTTACCTTAATTATCCGTCCACTAAGCTCCGCAGCAGCTTAACTCACAGCTTGGTACACAAGGAATGCCTACACAGAGGACAATTCCACACACTTAGAACTTCAAACCACACATGAATGTTCACAGTAACATGTGTTAACCAAGTCACTTACCTCAATCCACTTGGTCCAGGACCAAGGGCAGTCCACTGTTTCACTGTTCCGGGTTTAACTCCACGTACGAAAACCTATACAACCAAGTATAGCCGTCAGTTTCAGTCAAATTATGACAAAACGCGAAAACGTCAAAAATCCTCCCCACCCGTTGGATGGTTCGGCCAATATAGTGTTATTTTAGGATTTATTTTTCTAAATTTTCTTTCTCATTTTATTACACTCCCTTAGGTTACTAAAAGACTAGTTCAATCGCCGTTTTTCTGTTTTACGACTTTTACGCATCGTTTTGCGAAATATTTCACTCTAGGTTCATTAGGCCAATTTCACCACTTATTGTTTTTGCATTGATCTTTCCACATTCCAATCACCACACAACCCTTCTAATTACCTTTTCAACACATAACACATTACTCAAAATTTTCCAAAACATCCATTCCCCAATTTACCTCAAATGGCCGAATTCCCAACATGTCCAAACCCAGGATTTTTCAATCAATTCCTATGATCCCACACCAGACACAATCACTTCATATCATCATATATCCACACCACAATTCATCACACAACACATCAACACAAAATTCAAAAATTCAAGTCATGACCTCAAATTTTCCTAAGTTAAAAATCATAATTTTTCACTTAAGATTTTCAATGCATTTTTTAGCATTAATACATCATTCTAAGGCATTATCATCTAATAGAAATTTTTCATTTGAGCACTCTAACACAACACATCACAAAATCCCTCTCTAGGGTCAAAATCCAAATCCAAAAATCAACCAATGAAATGTTGAAATAACTCACCCAAATGCAAGGTATATGGCTCCACCTAAGTACACTCCACCATTGGAGCATTTGAAATCACCATGGTCACCCTTTTTCACATGAAAACCGCAGCCAAGATGAGGGGAGATCTCCTCACACACACACACACACACACACACTTTCAAGGTTAAACAAGGCCACCAATGGATTTCAGAGGTGTTTTCCATCAAGATTCAAGACAAACTTTGTTGAATTTGGTTAAGTTTTGGTTGGTTTTCAAGGAGGAGAAAAACTTGCATGGAGGAGAAAGGGGGAGGGGGCTGTCGTACAAGAGGGAGAGAGAAAGGAGTGGGAGTGATGATGAATAGTAAGGTTTAGGTACTTTAAGTGACTTAAGTGGGAGCGGGTCCCACGTGATTTAAAACTCATTCGAATTTCCCTCCGATCTCCACTAAACGTCCACAAATTCAAAACCTATTTAGAAATTCTAATTTTTAATATTAACTAAACTCCTTTAATTATACTTACTCAGATGAATCCGGAGCTTTCCGGTTGTTCGGAGAAAACACTATTTTAAGCTACAGCGCGCGCCGTTGGCACACTTCCACAAATTGACTTAAATTCATGAAATATTATCAGAAATAATATTTCCTATTTCTATAGACCATTTATACTAGAGCTCAAAATTCCACTGGCACGTTTTACGGTGCAATCTTACTGCAGTATTTTTACCCGCAAAAAATACTATTCACTGATTTTTCTGAAACTTGCCTATCCACTCAATTTTTCATTCTGAATCCATTTCCAGGCTTATTTTTATCATCCGAGACCTTCTACTCAATTTTTATCTTCCTAGAGTTGCGTGTTGGCTAATTACCGTTTTGCCCTTTCTTTGTATTTTGGCCTAATCTTTGGGATTTTCACTAATCCATCACTTAATTACTCACTTAATACTTTAATTACTTAATTTAGAATTGCGAGGTGTTATAATCACCCCACCTTTTAGAATTTTTTCCGCAAAATTAAATCATAACTGTCCACTAACTCAGGATATAGCCGGAGAATCTCGTCCTCCCGCTCCCAAGTAGCTTCCTCAGGTGTTCGTCCTTCCCACTGAATCTTTAGCATCAGTATCACTTTGCTTCTAAGCTTCTTTTCACTGCGGTCAAGGACCTCAATAGGACCTATAGGAGTCTTTAAGTTCTCTCTAATTTCGATATCGTCCTGTATCACCACATGTGATTCATCCGGAATATAACGCCGCAACTGCGATACATGAAAAACATCGTGCAGATTTGACAACTGTGGTGGCAAGGCAAGCTGATAAGCCACTGGTCCAACTATCTTCATTATTTGATACGGCCCAATAAAACGAGGACTCAGCTTCCTCACGCCCAATGCACGCCCAGCACCAGTAACTGGAGATAACCGTACAAATACATGATCACCTTCTTCAAATTCCAGCAGTCTGTGTCTATTATCATAGTAACTTTTCTGCCGATTCTATGCTTGTTTAAGCTTTTCTCTGATCATTTCTATCTGTGCTGTAGTTTCTTGCACAAAATCCGGCCCAAATCTCTCTTTATCACCTACCTCTGCCCAACAAGTAGGAGTGCGACATCTCCGCCCATACAATGCCTCATATGGTGCCATGCCCAAACTGGAGTGAAAACTATTATTATACGAAAATTCCACCAGTGATAAATATCTATCCTAAGCAGTACCCTGCTCAAGTGAGCAAGCTCTCAACATATCCTCTAATGTCTATATGGTCCTCTCAGTCTGACCATCAGTT
This sequence comes from Gastrolobium villosum, assembly GCA_032173675.1. Taxonomy (NCBI): domain Eukaryota; kingdom Viridiplantae; phylum Streptophyta; class Magnoliopsida; order Fabales; family Fabaceae; genus Gastrolobium; species Gastrolobium villosum. The sequence continues at coordinate 15,107 of JAVKPL010004900.1, read as the reverse complement.
TGCGGGTGATACGCGGTACTCAGATGAAGCTGAGTGCCAAAAGCCTGCTGCAAGGCTCCCTAAAAGTGAGAAGTAAATTTCGGATCCCGATCACTAACAATACTGACAGGTACTCCATGGAGTCTTACAGTCTCTTTCACATATAACTTTGCTAATTTCTCCGTAGACAAATCCACTCATACTGGCAGAAAATGTGCAGACTTCGTAAGTCTGTCCACTATTACCCAAATTGAATCGTGACCGGCCTGAGTCCGAGGCAAACCAACAACAAAATCCATAGAGATGCTCTCTCATTTCCACTCTGGTATGTCCAACGGCTGAAGTAACCCTGCAGGTTTCTGATGTTCTATTTTAACTTTCTGACAAATCAAGCACCTTGATACATACTCAGCTATATCCTTTTTCATCCCAGGCCACCAGAACTTAATTTTCAAGTCTTGATACATTTTTGTGGCACCCGGGTGTACAACATACTGACCCTTATGGGCCTCAGTCATTACTTCCTCGGCTAATTCTTTGGGCACAACTATCCTGCCCTGGTATGTTAACAATCCTTGTTCATTTAATGTTATACCGCTCTGTCCCTTCAGGTACTTGCTAATATCATTTAGAATTTGTTTCTCTCTAATCCTCTCATGTAATTCATTCTCAACCTGTAAACATCTGAATTCTTCAACACTGCCTATAAAGACATCCACCAACTTCAAATCACGGAATTGTTCAATTAAATCATGATCCCACTACATTAATTGGGACACACTTACAGACTTCATACTCAATGCATCTGCTACCACATTAGCTTTACTCGAATGGTATTTCAACTCAAAGTCATAATCCTTTAAAAATTCAACCTATCTTCGCTGTCTTATGTTCAATTCTTTCTGATCAAATAAATACTTTAGGCTCTTGTGATCACTGAACACAGCAAATTTCATCCCATACAGAAAATGCCTCCAGATCTTTAAGGCAAACACTATAGCAGCAAGCTCCAAATCGTGCGTCGGATAATTCTTTTCATGCGGCTTTAACTGTCTTGAAGCATAAGTGCTTGGTTGAACCACGAGCTGCTCGGGAATAATTTATATTGTAGGAGCAACAGTACAGAGGAACAATCAGATTTGCCAACAGGAACAACTTACTCTGACTAAGAGCAACCCTCTTCGACTATACGCAAGCGTACGTGTCAAGCAATATAGGGTGTTATAGCCCCAGATTTATCGTCCTCAGGGAGCAATTGTGAAGTAAGAAACGTTCAAGGAAACTTAATTTGTAAAAATAAAGAAAAGTAACTATTCTCGACCAAGCTTCACAAAGAGCAATCTCTAGTCAGCTAGTTAAACGATGTTAACCATTCTGAACCTAGATGAGAGCGGTGATAACTTAGTATAATCATCGAATATAAAGGCATCAGTTTGAAGTAATTCAAAAGTAATCAGTGAGATGAAAGTAAAATCAACAGTGTAAACACAAGTTAGATATTGAGGAAAGAGTTGCGACAAAAGGTTGACGTGGGGTTGATTTTTAAGAAAGTTAAGTAGGTGTTTACGGGCTCCATATTTTCATCCCTTTGGTTAACCCTACTTGGTAGCATATTTTATAAGTGGAATCTGCTCCTTCTTTCACTTTGCCTTAGGGTAAGAAGAGAGCAAAGCCTTACTCTCCACCTTACTCCAGAGGTCTTAGAGTTAAACAAGGAAACCATGCTGCCTTCTCAAAAAAGCATGGATTCACATGGCAGTGCTCCTCATTCCGGGTGTTTCTCCCTCCTTTCTTCAGGCTAAACTACCTCAAGATCTTGAGACTGCTCCACACGCCCTTGTCAGTGTTTCATCGACCGAGTGGTCCCGGGATGAGGTTGTCGGCCCAAGGGGTTTCACAGAATCAATATATTAAACCAAAGAGCAACTCAGATTTCATTTATAAAATATGTGTTCCTTACAAAGTTATCCTAAGACAAAAGGGATTACTTCTATGGAACCTTTACCTACTTAAGGAAAGTTAGCTCCTATTGAGCATTTTACTAACGAAAAACAAAAAGAATAATAAAACTATCCTAGAATGGGGGGGGTGTGTTCTTGTTCTCCTTTGCTATGTTCTTTTTATAGAGCCCTTCGTTAAATCCTCACTGTTCCTTTCATCAAGGGCTGTGCTTTCTTCAAATCCTCTCCAATAGTAGCTCTACTCCGTGCCAACTCAGCTCTTCATAGGAATACTCTCCAATAACAGCTCTGCTCCTTGCCAACGCAGCTCTTGATGGAAGTGGTCCCCCTTGCTTTTGGTTTCTTTTTGTGCGCAAGAATTCTAGAATCAGGGAGACACGCCCACTATTTCTGCTGTAGCTGATGTGGCGGCTCCTGATTGCTTCCTTTTCCTGATTTTGTACTGTAGCAGGGAGACACCTCCACCTTCTCTGCTGATACTGACGTGGAGGCTCCTGATTGCTTCCTTTTTCTGCTTTTGTACTGTAGCAGGCTTTTATGCTCAATGTGCAACATTTCTCCTTCTTTCCTCAATGTGCAGTTCCTTCTGTTGGGTCTTAGGTTTCCTGATCAAAACAAATTAACCCAATAATCATATGTGAAAAAGATAATGTTAATTTGCTCCAAGCCTACTCTAATTCCCGTTTCAAGTATTGCTCTGGTCTGCTTTTCAAAACAATTGCTCCTCATGGAAGAAGGAGGCCAAAGAGAATGATTTGCAATCAAAACATGGGTTTTGTGGAACAATATACACCTAATGGAGCTCAACTTTTGAGGACCATCAACACCCCAAAACTAAACATTACTCGTCCTGAGTAATCCCTTACTACTGACAATCATCTTGCGCTAGGTCAATGCTCCTTGAGATTTATCGTTGGAGAGTTAAATAGAACTTCTTCCATTGCTTCATTGGAGCATCCATCTGACTTGTGAGGTTCACCAGCTTCATTAGTGAATGTGTGACCTCTTCCACTCTTTAGTCAGTTCTCTCATTGTGTTGCCTTAGGAATGAACTTTAATTTCTTCTCTTGCTTCTTGGCTCCCCTCTTCATTTCTTTCTTCTTAGGTCTTTTGACTGGAAGTCAAGTACCCTTGTCTTTGCATAGGGCTGACCTTCAACAGTGTGCTCTTTGAGCGGCTCTTGCTCCTAACTTTTGATGACTAGGGCCTTTTGGGCGCAATTCTTGGAGCAGAGGAGCTGACCCCCCCTTTTTTTAAACCAAAGATCAGAGGTAGAGCAAGTTGGTTGAGCAGCTTAAAATTCCTTCCTTCAGCAACTTCATGAGTTCACTGACTATTAGAGCTTAGTGTTGCTCCAAATCAAATTGATGCTCTATGTTGCTTTGTCTAAAACTGTAGACTCTTCACAGCATCTCAAGGAGCAAAAATATGGACAGAAGAATCATTGGGTAGACCAGGACGCTCAGGACGATAAACTAACAAGAACTAAAAACAAAAAAAAAATATTAGAAAAACAAGTAAATCAGGGTGGCGAATCCCTGGTACACCATAGAGGTTTTTTTTTCTAGGAGCAAGTCAGACGCATTTCACTCCAAATATTCAGGCATTCGTTCCAAGAAAATTTAATCAAGTTAAAAGAGTAGAGAACGAATAAACCTGGGGTCACCGTAGTGACCCTTATTGCTCCTCGGTTTCTTGATTTGCTCCACTGTAGGGAGCAGTCATCACTGCTTCTGGCGGGAATATATTTGGAAATTGTGGATATGGAGTTTGCCCCTTGAACATTTCTCCCCAGTTACTGGCAAAGACTTGGTCACGAGCCCTGCAGTACAATCTGAGTTGAATGTCTTCTTCTATGTTCTTCATCAACTCATCCCTTAGGAGCCTAATCTCCTCCTTCCAGTCATTTATGTCCTCTTCATGGGCCTGTTCTTTTTCCTCCACCTTATTCTTCAGTGATTCCACTGCTTTCACCAGGTCCTTCACTGTATTCTGCAAGCTCGAAGATCCTTCTCCTTCCTCGATCTTCCTTTTCTGAGGTTGTGGTTCAGAATTTTTTATCTGGTCCAGTTCTTTCTGCAGGGCTATCTTTTCTTTCTCGATGAGTAGGGTGGCTTCTTTAAAAGCTTGTAGCTCCTTTCCAACTGTATCCTCTAAGGCCTGCACCTGGATTGCCAGAAGATCTGCGCCGAGCCCAAATAGAGTGTGACAAGTAGTGTCACTTGTTTCAACCAAAAACTGCCTTCTTCCCTTACTTGTAGAGGCTCTCTTAAAGGGAAGTTTCTCCCTCCTTTGAGCTTTTCCAGTTCCTCTTTCACACTGCCTGAGAACTCATTTTCTTCTTCTTCCTCCCTTTCCTCTTTTTCTTCCTTCTCTTCTTTTTCTTCCTCCCCCTCACTTTCCATTCCTTCATTGTCCCTGATTCTTCTTATCGTGGACTGGTCAATGTTAGCCCCTTCTGGAATAGTTTCTTCCTTAATCGGAGTAGTGGCCTTTAGACCAGCCCTCTTGCACATTTTAGTGACCAGATAAGGGAAGAAGAATGGGGAGTTCCTTGGTGCATTTGACACCAATTGTTTGTATACTATCCTTCCAACATCGAACTTTTTCTTGGTTAAGATGCAGAAAACTAGCACTGCTCTTTCCCAGTTAACTCTGGAGTCGTTGCTTACAGGCATCAGACGGGAGTTTATGAAATGCATCCATACCTTTGCTTCGAACTTGAGGTGTTTCCTCAGGATAAACTCCCTAGTTCCCCAAGTTGCTCCCTCTGTGCCTATTTCTCGGAGCACCTCTCCAGTCATGGCTTCATCTCCTCGGTCAGCACAGTATCTATCGAACTCGTCTTGCTCAGTGGGAACTGAAGCCGTGTTGTATGCTTCGTTGATCTCTTCAGGAGAGAAGTCCACTTTCACTCCTTTGATGAGGAGTTTTGGGAGATCTTCCTTCTTTACTCCTTCTAAGAATGCAGTTACAAACTCGGTACGGGCCCTTGAGGGAGGGTCAACGAACAGTTCCCAATCCAGCGATGCTATATCCTCTGTCAACCATCGCTCGAGTTCTCCATGCTTGGAGCTGAAGATGATGCCTCGTTCTGGTATGATTGTTCGGACGATTGTGGTGTTGACCGCTTTAAGTTTTTTCCCTGTTCGAGTTCTTTTGTTAGAAGCGGAAGCAACGGGAATGGTGGCTTTCTAGCGTGTCATGGTGTAAAGCTCTGAGTCAGGGGAGTGTGGTAAGAGGTGAAAGGTTTTGCTCTCTGTGGGTTAAAAGAGATGCAGGTATGAAGAAGGTGGTTTTGTGTTTGTTTATAAAGGAAAGAGAGAGGGGAATGTGGGTTACGGTGAGTGGTGGACAGGGGAGAGGGAGCGTGAGTTTTAATGCGTGTGGGGAAAGGTAACTTCTCTCTGCTCTGACGGTTCCTTCTTTTTTTGAAAACTGCCACCTCTGTTGATTGGAGTGGTGTGACAGCTACGACCTGGAGCTATTGTCCTGCCGTTGCTTCAGCCACTCAGTCTTCCTTCTTCTGCGGCCCATTCCAGGCCCTTGGATGGAAAGGTGCAAGTGGGATCAGCCTATTCTAGAATTTGAGTTCAGAAGACCCAAGTTCTAGGTGTCGGTTGCTCCTTATTTTTGGGATCAGGTTGCTCAGGAGCAACCCCAAAACTAGCTTCCTGCAATGGTTAGCAATAGATTTTTTCTTTTCTTTTTTAAAAAAATAAAACAAAACATAAAAATAAATCTAGGTTGTCTCCCAGTAGCGCTTCGTTTATAGTCTTAGCTCGATTTGATGCTCCCTTGTTCAAACTTTGGCTGGGTCATTGAGATGAGAAGTCTGTTCATCATGCTCATTGATCCCCCTGTTGTACTTTTTAAGTCTGCCTCCATTTACCCTGAACGTTGCTCCAGATGTCTCATGAGCAATGGTAAATGCTCCATTGGGGAATGCTTCAGTGATTTCATAAGGTCCTTCCCGTCTTGATTTCAGCTTCCCAGGGAACAATCTCAGTCTAGATCGATGTTAGTATATGGGTGTCCTAGAGACAATCTTTGATTAAATAAAGGACACTAGATGTAGAACTTTATTTGTCGCAAATAAATGAAAGCACTATTTATTCAGTTTCATATTATGTCTCGATATTATTGTTAATATTATATGAACGAACTGGATAAACCCCTTGGAATAGAACAAGTATCTCTTGAGTATCTGTGATGAGATCCCGATCATGAGGATTCAAGGATATTGCATGTCTATTCCTAATTATATGTTCCTAGTCTAGAGACACTGATTTTGGGGATCAGTGATCTCGGGTAAGACTAGTACGACTTATCTACTTGTATATGGATACAAGGTAAAGACCTCATGAGTTGCAGATATGGAGATATGTTAGCTAAAGTCGTGGGTGGACCTATAAGAGTATAGCTCGGACAGAACAGACCCAAAAAGAGACTCTATGAGAAAATCTCACAGATAGTGTTATTAGAGTAATCTCTTTATGTTTGGGTATGTCTTTCCTTAGACCAGAAGTTATTACCTAGACTGTGTTCTTGAAGGCATGTTTTGATTGTATGCCTCGTGTGCCTGAAACATGGAGACTCATAGGTATACTGTTGGGCGTGTCCTTAAAGGGCACAGGGCTAGGGTAATAAGTTGAAGGAACGCAATTGTTGTCCCAGGGACGCAATGGGACATTATCAAAGATAACCATACTATCCGCAAGAAATATTTGGTGGAAAAAGCCCAAGTATGGTATCATTTCATTCGAGCAAGACTTCTCCCTACCACTCATGTCCACCTAGAGACAAAAGATAGGGCAATTCTACTTTGGTGTCTACTTACTGGAAAGAAAGTAGATGCTGCCCCTCTTATTCAGAAAGGAATTGGTGTTTGTGCTTCACATAAAAAAGGAAAGTTGTGGTTCCCTAGTTTTATTTCTGGGTTATGTAAATCAAAAGGTGTTACTGATAACACTGGGGATAAAATGGTAAGTATCAAAGAAATGATAAACCTTGTTTGCATCACAAAGTTAAAAAAAGGGATTGTAACAAATTCTGAAAAGGAATTTGTTAAAGAGGTTTTGCATGATGTACCTCAGCCCACTCCTTCTTTGTCAAAAAAGGGAAAATCTGTGCTTAAGGAAGAGCCTGAGTGCAGTAAAAAGAAAGGAAAAAAGAGAGCTTCATGGGAAGGGCCATCAACCAAATTTTTTGAATCCTCATCTCCTCCACCCCCTTTTACTGAAAAATATTTTACAGCCAGCCCAAATGTTGACTATGCTTATCCAGGGTGGCTGCACAATGATCTTACTTGGATGTATACAATATTAAAAGAATTAAGGGAAGATCATGATCACACTAATGTGTTGTTCAAGAAAACTTATGAACAATTTTTTGGTGTTTTAAATGATCATATGAGGTTTTACAAATACATGGCTGATCGTGATAGAGTGATGAATGAATTCTTTCGAAGTACTTTTGTTAATTTTCCTGCCATGCCCATTTTTCCTCTCAGTCTTACTTTCCCTCCAGTTTCTATTTATGCTGACCCTCAGGTGCAGGAATTTCTTCATACCAGATCTGAATCTCAAAGACAAACCTCTGTTCCACTTGCTGCAGATCCACCTGCTGCTCAACTTGAGCAAACCCCTTCTGCCAGAAAAAAGGGAGATCACAGCACAGGAGTCAGCCTATTATTGAGGAAGAAGAAGATACTGATGAAGAAGATATAATCCTAACCCCATCTGCCTCGGAAGAATCTGAACAATCTGAGTCTGAAGACTCAGATTATATGGAGGATTAGGCCAGAACATCTTCTGGCCCCAGGTTACCTTATTTTGATTTGACATACAATTTTGGTACCTGGTTGGCAGTAAGACAGTGAGGACACTGTCCATTTAAAGTTTGGGGGTGTAAGAAAGTTGTTGTCTTATGATTTGCTGTTTTGAGCTGTTTTGTGAATAGTTGATGTTTTTGTTTTTGTTTGCTGTTTGAAATGCATTGTGAATAGTTTGTTGTTTTGTTGACTGGAAGTTTGAGTTCATAGTGATTGAGGAGTGTATGATGTTTGGTAGTAATTGGTCTGTTTCACAATGAGTCAGCTGAGATTTTTAAGAAGGAAAGGAACACAGGACAGTTGTGTGAGTGTAGAATGACATGAGTGGATTATTGGTTGAGTGGTAATGGCAGTGAGAGATTGACAAATTCAGTTGATTGATGCAGAATGTTAAGTTGTAACGATGGGCATTTCAGATGGTGACTAGACCTAACACAGTGAGTCATTGAGCCCATACAGTCACATATTTTTTTGTGTTGAGAGGTCTTCATTGGGTTAGTGAAGCAGAACTTGCTTGGATGCTTTGTTGAGAAGTGTAGCACTTACTTAAGTTTAAAATGATAAGGGCGTTTCTTTGTTTTGTTTAACCACATCCATACCAAAAAAAAGCCATCCTTAAACCATCATCCATTGAAAATCCCATGTTGAGCCTTCAATCTTTTCTTATTCTCACATATACACATCTTACCTTATCCCACACCTCTTAGTTTTGATGGAATTGGAAAAATAAGCAAGGTATTGTTGGCTGCAATAGAAGGAATTGACTGATAATAAAATGAAAATTTGGTTCTCAGAGAAAAAGAAAAAAAAGAGAATAAAAAGTTTTGGCAAATACTTTGAGGGTTTGGGAAAGTTTAATTGAAAAAATTCAGCCCTTGAAAAAGTTGTCATAAAACATTGGTCAAAAAGAGAAAAATAGCAGCCACTGAAATGATTGATTAAGCTTCAGGATTGTTGTCCCTTTTCCATCATAACTAAATTAGCCAATTCCCCATAAATTAACCACCTACACCACAGCCCAGTTACATCCCATGCAAGACCCTTTGATTAAGTTTAAGTCTGTGCGTCATTTAGGAGACAACAGCATCTTATCAAGCCTATGCTAAATCTTTACCCAGTGATGGATTGAGAGAAACAGAACCCTTGAGCTTCGATTGAATACTTTTGTGATTAAGTGAGGATGTGAAAAGTTGCCATCTCTGTTGCCTTGTGAAAAATGCTACATGCTGTGTTAAGAAATGATTGTTTTTCAAAGATCTCTCTTGTCATTATTCATCAGTCAATGAGGCACTTCTGCATTTGAATCTCACACACTGTTCACTGAGTATTTTTATGGAATAAAAGGATCATTAAGCTGTCTGGTTTGAAATAGATTGATTGCTAAAAAAAATTTACATGCCTCTGTTCCCATCTCTGTGTGACAATATGATTCACTGAAAAGTGTGAAAAGCTGACTGTTGAAATGATTTCTTTTGTTACTTGAGGACAAGTAACAAGCTAAGTTTGGGGGTGTGATAAGTCTCTTAATTGAGACTTAGAACATAAGCATTGTATTGTAAATGAGAAGAAATGAATATATTTTGTGATTAAAAATACCCCAATTGTATGTGATTTGTCTTTTGATTAGTAAGATGCTAATGGGTTGAACATTTTAATGGTTTAGGCCCAATTTGTGCTCAAAGGGAATGAAGAGAGAAAGAGAAGAGAATGGGCCGCGCTAAAGAAAAAAGGCCAAGCCCAATTGAAAGCAAAAAAAAGTGGTGGGCTGTGCGTGTGTGAAGCCCAAATTGAAGTCAAGTCCAATGGAAAGAAGAAAGAAGTGGGCTGAGTTTGTGAAGCCCAATTGAAAAAAAGTCACCCAAAGAAAAAAATCCATCCCAAATGAAATAAGACACACAGCTGAGTCTCATTTCATGAACCCTAACCCTTCCTTTCTCAAACCAAATCGTGGCCTAGCTCCAAAAATTTCACCTCACCATCTCTCACAGCCACAACTCCACCGCTGAACCCATTTTTCTGAACCAACCACAAAAACCCCTTGTCTTGTAAGCGGTTCACTTGACCATTGTTCTAGAAACTTAACCCTAACCGAATAGTGACGTTGAGGTTAGTACGATTGTGGAAAGAGAAACCGTTGGGTGGAGCATCTGAGAAATCGTGGAGCAACAGGGTATTTGTGCGACCTGCAGCAAGGAAGCAAGACGTGGAGGCTGCGAGGAAAGGGCCCACAACCCATGCATGTGAGAGAAGGGTGCTATATATAGAGGAAGAATAGTGAATGTGAGCATCATCTTTTTCCTGGAGTCTTCTGTAGACATCTTCTCTTTTGTTTTCAGTTTTTATTTTTATTTTTTGATACTGTAATGCATGTTTAATTTTAGTCCTAAACTTGTTGGTGCAGCAGTGAGATTTTCCGGTTGTTAGGACTCATGTTGTACCTTTAATTTCTACACTTTTAGTTTTTAATTTGAATATTTGGTTGTTGATTGTAGCTTAACCCTTATGGGTATGAGCTAATTTCCTCAAGGTTGGGTGTAGGTACCCGAACCTCAGTCTTGAATTCGTGCTAATTTCAGTTGCTTAAGGATGATTCCTATTTTGTTCAATGCCGTGTTAATTTTTAGTTATGCTATTTTTAAGGCTGATTATAGGATAATATTTCAGGATTTAGTCATTGAGAAATGACTAAAGCCAGACTTGTGTTGAACACATGAACTTGAGTGTGAAAATTCTCAAGGGATGTTACTCAGAGATGAGAACAGCCTCCATGATGTGTTGGTTGAATTTTAATGGTCGTTGCTTCATTTAGCATAGAGATGTGCAAATGTTGGTTAATGATAAAAATATTTTTAAGAGATTAAAAGCAGAAAGAAAAGGGTCCAACACATGGGAATTAATTTTTAGGGAATTATTTTTAGCACTTATTTGGAGGCTGTGGGGAAGGGGAACCGAAACTCAACCTGTTTTCTTTACAAATTATTCTCCACACTTCAGAATTATCTTCATTCAATTTACCATAACTCACTTAAATTTCTAGTTACTAATTTCTTTATACAAAGAAAATTCTTTTGCAATTAAATCTTTTTCTTTTTATATAAAAATCCCAATCCAATTTCAATCTGATTTTATTTTATTTTTTTTGTTCTGTTTAGCAATTACTAATTAGTCAAGTCAAAAAACGCAATAGATCCTTGTGGGAACGATATTTGGGACTCACAAAAGTCCTGTATTATTTGTTGTCGCGTATACTTGCGCGTGTACTTGCACATAGTTAGCAAGGAACCGACAACAAGCTCCTTTACAACACTGATAACAACAAGAAACAAGAAACAGAGATACAACACTCTGAATACAGACTCAAACAGTAATAGAAATACAAGACAATAAATAAATGACAATGTAGAAATATAAATCAAATGTCTCAACTTATCCTCAGAGCCAAAATCTTAGGCCTCAAGAGATCTGTAGAGATCCTTTCCTAATCCCCAATTCCCATTTCACAAAATACATGCATACCACACACTCCCACACTCCTCTCCTTATATCATATTATTTGAGAATATTCTAGAATAAATCCCAACTAGCTACTAATTATCTTAGGTCCATCATTAATTATCTCAGCACATTATCATATAGCCGTTGTAATTGCAGTTGCTGAGCTCAATATGTATCCTTTACTCGACAGTGGAGTCTTCACTTTCTTGTGACCAGTCGCAGAAGATTAGTCCATTTAGGCAAATCTGGAACATAGCGCTGGTGAACAAAATGTTAATTAAAAGCTCTTTATGCATCAAGCACATTCAGTTTTAACTATAAAAGAAACATTATAAGATAATCTTCCAATCAAAATAAGCCATCGCTAACTGAATGGGGACCAACATTATTTAAGTACAAACCGTAAGAAAACACAAACGCATACAGTGAATCTGCTCTGCTATTGATGTGTTTGTTGGCAAACTATAGCAGAAATCGAGGGAAGAAGAAGGAAGCATTGCGAATTCTGTTATAGATCGAGATAGGAATGAAAAATGTAACAAAATCGAGAGGGTTTCCAGAAATTGAGGGAAAAATCTTGGATTAGAAAGTCTTAACTTCCATTTCATGTGAAAAAGAAGAACCAAAAGAGAAGAGGGGGAAGCTATGGTAATAAAAGGTCTAACTTTACTTCCATTCCTTGTGATTCTACAAGTAGTAAAAACAAGTTAAATAAGCTAAAAGTGTAAATATGTCAAGACAAAAAGCATTAACAAATACAATAAGGGTAATAACAACATTTAATTTAAATAGTATATTATGTAAAGAAGAAAATCATTTCCTCTGGATAGAAAAAACAAAATCGTCTAAAGCAGAAATCTATAATAAGTGAAATGTAATACCTTCCAACTTTTGACTGCGTCGTTCAAAAATTCCTCTGCTCTTGTAGTTCTCCAATTAAGACTTTTTTGATGTGTGATATTTTGGGCCAATCCGGTCCGTTTTCTGGCCGGTATCTTCTGCATAATTCGGGACAATCTTGAATATCTAATTCTTCAAGGTTGATGAAACCATGCATGTCATCAGGGAGTGAAAGCAACTCTGGACAGTTGTATATCAAAAGTTTTTTCAGAAAAATCAGAGTCGATAGCCACTTGGGAAGCTCCTTTAGATTGTTACAGTCCTTAATCGTCAAGGAACGTAACGTGCTGGCAGATCTTTGCAGCCATTGAGGCAAATTCACCAGTTGTGGCAAACTATAAAGATATACAAGCTTTAACCTTAACTCAAGGATTTTGCTGTCAAGGCCCTTCGACAGTTCCAACTTATTGCACCGGACAATAACCAAACTCTCTAGATTTGGAGTAGCATGAAGTGGCAAAGACTTTAGACTCCCACAGGAATTAATAAACAACCATTTAAGATTAGGAAGTTGCATCCCTTCGAACAATGACTCCAAATTGTCACAATGACTCAAATCTAATAATTCTAGAGAAGTCAATTTGGCAATTTCTTTGTCTGGAAAATCAGATTGCTTTGTGATTATACTCAGAAGTCGAAGGCTAATCATTTTTCCTATTCCTTTGGGCAATGTTTGTAACTTTGTGCATCCATGGAGGGTCAATGCTTGCAGATGTTGGAGCTCGCACACTGAACTAGGGATTGTCATAAGTTTATCATTGTTTGCAAGAGAAAGAGATCTTAAATGTTTCAACTTACCAATGGAGCTGGGCAAACTCTCATATTCAGAATAGCTTAAATCCAATAGCCGCAAGTATTTGCACCTGGACACCAACGTATTCAAGAAAGCTTCATTGTTGGCTCCCTCAGGAAAAAGTATGCATCTCAGACCTCTTGGAATTGAAGTTTGACCAAGCAAATCTTTTTTTATGAATGACATATGCTGGACATTCTCAGATATATTCTGACTGCTGGAATTTATGAGTTGAAACTCATCCTTTGCAACATACATCGCAAGATCATGCACCAAATCGTGTAATTTAAATGTGCAAGCAGTACCATGGTCACTAAAATCTTGAAGAAAAGATCTTGATTGTAGCTCACGCAAAAGTTCAATGCCAACATCTTCCGATGTTCTGTTTTTGTTTGGTGATGGAAGAAAACCAAGTGCCAGCCAAAGCTCATTCATAAAAAAATTATTGAAATCATAGTCCTTTGGGAAAAGGGAGAAGCAAGCAAAACATCGTTTAAAATATGAAGGCAGTTGATCATAACTTAATTTTAGAGCAGGCAGGATGTCACCTTGTTTTTGAGGTAAATTCCAAATGTCATTGTCTCTAACACACTCCCACTCTTCTTTATCAACCTTCAAGAATAATGAACTCCCTAATGTTCTCAATGCCAACGGAAGCCCACCGCATTTTTTCACAATTTCTTTCCCAATCTGCAACAATTCAGGATATCTTCTCTCTTCTCCTTCTTCTTTAAAAGCCCATTTGACAAATAGAGATAACGAGTCTTCTGGAGAAAGACCTTTTAAATTGTAAGCTGAATTAGTGCTCATCATGGTAGCAATTGAGTGGCTACGTGTAGTCACCAAGATTTTGCTTCCTTCAGCACCTCCTTCTAGTAACTTCTTCAACTCAATCCATTTAACACGATCCTCGTTCCATACGTCATCCAAGACAAGCAAGAACTTTTTAGTAGAAAGTTTATTTCTTAGATGACGTTGGAGTTGCTCCATATCATAGCTTTTAAAGCTCTCTTGGTGGGTTAAGGTAGGAGCAGAAGTACTATTATCCGTAGCAGACTTGACGATTTTACGAAGCATGTCCTCAAGTTCAAAATTGTCAGAGACACATACCCACATCTTCAATGGAAAAGACTCATCTATACTCTGATCATTGAACACTGATTGTGCAAGTGTAGTCTTTCCCAAGCCACCAATTCCCACAATGGGAATAACAGAAAGACTTTCATCATCACCATCATGCAACAAAAGCTTTACGATATTTTCTTTGTCATGTTCTCTTCCAATCACATGGGAAGCAGCAACATGGGAATGAGTCATTTCCCTCCTATGCACAACACGTGTATCATTCTCAATGGTTTGGAGGACAAACTTATTCCTATCAGCAGCAACTTTGTCTAACCTCTTTTTAACATCTTTAATCTGATGTGCCATTCTAAGACGATAAACAAGAGGATTACATGTTGAGAAGAACCGGCGCACCTTCCTTGTGCAGCTACCGTAAGTGTTGACCACATGCTTACGTAACACTTCACATTCAAAATCATCAATTATGTCTTCTGCATCAGAGAAAACATGCTTAATTTGACTCAGCCACACACACAACTCATTGTTCTGCCGCTGCTTTTGCTCTGCATCCAACATCACAGCTTTGATTAATGACACAGTTTCTTTGAGCTCTCGCAGATCGTCGTGTATGCCGAACACCCGAGATGCTTCTTCAACAGCACGAGAAGCAAGCTTCCCAATGAGTGATTCTGCGACACTGAAGAGGAGAGATTCGGCCATGATTTTGGGGGTGAGATGAAAAAGCAGAGAAAGGAATGCAATGCAGTTTTGAGAATTCGGTGTTTCTGTTTGTGCTGAAAGGGCCAAAAGTAATTAATGGTAATTATAAAACGTTAATCCAATGACAAGTCACTTTATGTTGCAGGGGATCTATAGTTAGGGAATCTGCTCTGCCTTGTAGTGTATAGCGAACTAAAGTATAAATCAATCAAATTAAGAAGGCACATTGCAAATTCTATTATGGATCCGAGATAAAAAGTTTAACTCTCACAAAAAAAAAAGAAAAAAAAAGAGAGAGAGCTTCCAGCTATTGACGGAAGCTCTTAGAATAAGATGTCTAACTTCAGTGTGAGTAAAAAGA
>JAVKPL010004899.1:0-23473 GCA_032173675.1 Gastrolobium villosum | reverse complement strand
GTGCCTGGTTAGATTTAGTATTGCTTTTATCAAACCAAGCCCTTGGTGCCTGTTTGAGACCATAAAGGGCTTTATGTAACTTACAAACAAGAGATTTATTGGTGGATTCAAAACCAGGAGGCTGTTGCATATACACTTCTTCATCAAGAATGCCATTGAGAAAGGCATTATTAACATCTAGTTGCCTTAATGTCCAGCCAAAAGAGATGGCAATTGTAAGAATGGTTCGGATAGTGATAGGCTTCACCACTGGGGAAAAAGTTTCTGTGTAATCAAACCCAGCTTGTTGGTGAAAACCTTTGGCTACTAACCTAGCCTTGTACCTGTTGAGAGTGCCATCAGAATTTTCTTTAACACGAAAAACCCACTTACAACCAATAGCAGTTCGGTTGGGAGGAAGAGAAACCAAAGACCAGGTTGAGTTAGCTTCTAGAGCACACATCTCAGTTTTCATAGCAGCAGACCAGTTGGGATTAGCCAAGGCTTGTTTTAGTGTGACAGGTTCAAGAGAAATAGACAAGACTTGGGAGTGAGGAACAGTCTTGGAACGGGTAGTGATAGTGTGAGAGGGTGAAAGATGGAGAGGGCCAGAAGGTATATATTCTGAACCAGAGTCATCTGAAGAAGAAGAAGAAGAACTAAAAGAAACAGGGATGGGAGAATAGGAACCTGAAGATGCCTGAGTTGAGGCTGACTTAGAAGTGAAGGAAGTGTCATGGGAAGGTGACATTTCAGAGGACAAGGCATTGTTAGAGAGTGAAGAAGGATCTGCTGGTGCTATAGAGGATGGCTGAGATGAGGTGCTGCTGCTGGATGCTTGGGAATTTTGAGTGTTCAAATCCTGTGAGGTGCTGCTGCTGGATGCTTGGGAACTTTGAGTATTCAAACCCTGTGTTGGTAATGGATGTACATGTGAGTCAACCAATGGAATCAGATTAGAGACAGAAGAAGAAGAAGAAGTTGGAGCCTGGTTGGAAGTCGAACCATACCAGATAGGATAAGGAAACTTTGTCTCATTAAAGAGAACATCCTTAGATACAAATAGTCGGCCAGATGAATTCAAGCACTTGTAGCCTTTGTGAGTAGGAGAATAACCAAGGAAAATACACTCACTGCTACTAAAATCCAATTTGTGATTATTGTAGGGTCTTAGGAAAGGAAAACAAGCACACCCAAAGACCTTGAATGACTTGTAGTCAGGCAGAATTTTGTGTAATTTCATAGAAGGAACCTCAAAGTTCAAGGCAGCAGTAGGAAGAGAGTTAATGAGATACACGGCTGAGATAAAGGCATGATCCCAAAATTTGATTGGTAAAGATGCATGAGCAAGCAAGGTAAGACCAGTTTCAACTATATGACGATGCTTTCTCTCAACAACACCATTCTGATGATGAGTGTGAGGACAAGCAACTCTGTGAATTATACCCAAATTTTTAAGATGTTGATGAAAGGGTCTAAACTCTCCACCCCAATCAGTTTGAAGAGCTTTAATAGTTGACTGAAAATTATTTGATATAAGGGCACGAAACTGATTAAAAACAACTAATGCTTCAGATTTTTGTTTTAGGGGATAAAGCCAAGTGTATCTAGTATGAGCATCAACAAAAGAGATGTAATAAGTGAAACCCATTGAGGACTTGACAGGGGCTGGACCCCACAGATCACTAAAAACAAGATCAAAAGGTTTTTCATAAATTTTGGTAGAAGGACCAGAGTGTAGTCTATGTATTTTACCCAAACAACATGCAGAACAAAAAGGAATGGTAGTTTTATTAGACACAGGAATATTACAAGACTTGAGAACAGAGTTCAGAGCCTCAATGTGAGGATGACCCAGTCTACAATGCCAGAGAGAGTACATATAGTTTGATCCTACAGTGCTTGGAGGGCTACTGACTTTATTGGATGTGTTTGGTGGGAGTACATTTGTGAGAGGGGTATTAGTGCAAGCTAAAACATTACATAGAGAATTTTGACTACAAGGAACAGAACTGAAGGCAGAATCAGAAACACATTGTTGGCTTGATGACTTATTTGATTTGGAGGAGAGATTGACTCCTTGAAAACTGTACAATCCATTAGTTCCCAAAGCACCTTCCAGCAAGACCTCATGAGATACCTGGGATTTGACAAAGCAAGCAAAAGGGTGAAACTCAAAATAAACATTATTGTCTCGAGCAAATTGACTAACACTAATGAGATTTTTGGTTATGGAAGGAACAAGTAATAAGTTGTTAAGATGTAGGTGAGTATGTGGTTTGAGGGGAGAAGAAAAAGAAGAGCAACCAGTAGCATTGACTCTCAAACCTTGGCCGTTTCCTATGTAAACCTGGTCTGCTCCTGACAATTGTGTGCTTTGTAGAAGATTTTGAGGATTTGCAGTCACATGATGAGATGCACCTGAGTCTGGATACCACTCCATAGGCTGAACATTTGAAGGAGTTGGTAAGAGTCCTTGTCCATGAGACTGTGAAGTCATAGAGCAGAGTTGTGAGTTATGATGATGAGGTTGACTTGTTGTCAACAAAGCTTGAGATTGGTTGACAGAAGCAGGCCTGTTGTACTGAAAAGATCTCTGAAACGAAGGCTGTGGTTGTGGAAAGAACTGATGAGTTTCTGGAGATGAGAACTCAGGCACAAAATTTTCATCAAACCTATGCCAGCAACTTTGAACTCCATGTCCAAATTTGTAACAGAGTTGGCATTGAATGTTGCTTCGTCCTCTGCCTCTTCCTCCTCTGTTACTCCTGCTGTAAAACCTTCCTCTTCCTCTTTCATTATTAGTGTTATATGATCTTTGAGGCTGATCTCCTTGAATAGAAGCAAAGGGAGGTCTCATGACTGATGAATCAGTCTTTAAATTTTCTTTTGGATCAGAGGAAACCTTCTGAACCACATTGACAGTCATTGAATCTGACAGGAGAGTTTCATTCTGTCTGGCAAGCATCATTTCATAGGACATCAGTTCAACACGTAAATCATTGAGTGAGTAAGGATTTTCTCGAGCATGAACAGCAGTGACAAACGCATTGAAGTCAGGAGGAAGACCAGATAAAATGAGTTCAGTTTGTTCTTCAACTGAAATAGGACTTTTGATAGCCTTCAACTCATCACAGATGGTTTTGACTCGACGAAGGTATTCAGCAACAGATCTGCCACCTTTCTTGATGGTGCGAAGTTCAGATCTAAGTTGATGAGTTTTGGATTTCATCATACCTTGAAAAAACTTGTGGATTTGCTCCCAGGCTTCGTAAGCATGAGAGACACCAAGAATCTCATTCAGAATGTCTTCTGAGACAGTGGACAGGATCCAAGAAAGAAGCATTTGATCCTGACGTATCCACTCAGTGTAAAGTGGATTAACAACTTCATCAGCTCGATCTTGCTCAGACTCGAACCGAAGCGGTATCTTTGGGTTAACAAGGAAGTGTTGAAGTTGATGAGAAGTGATTACTGGTTCAACAACTTGATTCCAGATGAGGAAGTTGTTTTCTGTAAGTTTGATGGAGATCTGATGAGTGAACAGTGATGGAGAAGACGACCGGTGTTCCGTCGTTCCATTTCCGGTGGTTCCTCCGGCAGTAGAAGCCGACTGAGATCGTTGTTGCGAAGCGGAAGACATCAAGGAAGCGGATCTGTATCAGGCCCTCAGAGAGAAGGCTCTGATACCATGAAGAAATCCATGGAAGAAAAGAAGAGAGAAGAGTTCATGAGAGAGAGAAGAACGTTCGAGAGAAAGAGAAGAAAGTGAGATATTTTCATTAACAGTAAACCGATAACTACAAGGTCTAATATAGACCCAAGGAAACCAAACGCACGCCACGTCATCTGGTTCTGTTACAACCAGAATCAGTTGGCAAAAACTGAACAGGAGGAAAAGACTAAAGTACCCTTAGAGAAAATTACAAGAGTACCCCTGTGTACAGCTTTTACAGCTGTACACCTTTTCTACCTATTCTTTTATTCTAATAATCTTTAATCTTTTTAATTTTTTTAACAATATATCTTATGTCCACTAACAATTGCATTTGTATGTTAATGATTAATGTGCCTCTTTTCTGGACTTTTTGTATTTCTCTCCTCATTATTCTGTTTCACTATTGTTGATTTTTGTAATCCCATAAGCAGACCATTTTGATTTTGATTTTTATCGAGCCATGGTTTGTAAGATTTATTTATATGTAACTATAGTGAATTTTTGTAAATCTTTGCCGTGTTGATTGTGTTGTTTTCATATATGGTATACTACTTCCCGATTTTTACCGTTTAGAAGTCATCTGTAGATTCTGTACTGGGATTTCATTACCTCATAGTCTGTAGGAGAATATCTGGTTTTTAACGTATGAACGTTTGTTTTAGTTTGAGCAGGTTGGCGTGGCTAATACAGGCTATGATGAGATTCATGATGCTCATAGCTTAGTAGTATCAAGAGGATTGTCAGGGGATTCATTGAAGAAGTTACCCTACCATATGATCTTGAAGGACATGAAGACAGAGGATAATTGCTGTGTAGTATGTTTGCAGGTGATTATTCTTTTTGAGGATACGTGAATGTCCTAATCCTTTTACTTATTTTTTTACTGCTGTGCGGAAATAATTACAAAAGAACAAAGAATATTAATGAGGAGGCAGTGGAAATACTAAGATCAAACCATTACGTGTTGAATCCCAGTGCTTATCAACATTAAATGCCGAATTCACTAAAGGAGCCTTTGCTTGTTTTGCTTGTGATACTAATTAGATTTAACGACCACAAAGATGCATTTGCTTGCACTAATACTTGGCATGAAATTCTTCATTATCCCCGTTTGGATGGGACTGTTCTTGTAATGATGGTAACATTGAGAAGTGAAATTTACAGGATATTGAAGTGGGCGAAATTGCAAGAAGCTTACCTCGGTGTCACCATACATTTCACTTGATATGTGTGGACAAATGGCTTGTCAAGAATGATTCGTGTCCTGTCTGCAGACAGCATGTGTAGTTTGTTCCTTGGGCATTTTGAGATTATATTTATGGGCAGATGTATTATTTGCTTCTTTATCTGCAAACTCTGATTACCATAAAGTGGGGAGGGGCACTTTGTACAGTTGACGTCATTCTGTAATATAATTTGTTAGAGGATTTTAGTTATGAGCTTGTATTAGTAATGCTAGTGCTTTGACCTAATTAATAGTATAATAAGGTGGATTAGTTTATTGTATTTTTATATATCTCATATTGTTAGCCATCATTTTCTCTTAACATGGTGTCACTGTTTGCCGTGTGTCCATTAAATGAGTTCGTGATGGAACTCTATATTCTTCCTCATTCACTGTTTTGTCTTCATTTATATCCCGTTCACTATTATAAAAATAAAAAAATAAAAAGAGAGAAAGAAAGAAACAAGAAAAGAAAATGACCTTCAGTTTCCACGGGGATAACTACTATTGCAAGAAGCCTAGTAGGTTTTGGTGTGAAAGACTTATACGCACTAAGTAAGTAATTTTCATCTTTGAAGAGGTTCCTTCCTCGATGCATGTATAGACACATTTGAATCCCGATTAGTATATAGAAGTGCAGAGGACAAGGAATGTCCTATTGACACTGTTAAAAAAGGGATGAAACAAAATGGCATCAACCTTGAGAAAAAAAAACATACAATGATTTTAGCTGGTTTTCTTCAAACCTTGGTATTGGTAGAAAGCATAATTGCTTTACAATATGGGAGATCACAAATGACAAGTTACAACAAGCTGATACAGAGTAGATGGCCTTATCCTGAACTAAACTTGTTCTGATACTCCAAAAGATTATACACAAACTACAGCGGCAGAGCCTTGGACTGATTTCTTGTAGTTAATTCCAGAGAGGAGCAATTACCGGTGGTGACAGCAAGCCAGGCAACATAATAATGCTCAATAGGCCTGCTTATTCATGACTATTGTCTGCCAGGTTCGAACACAGTAAAACCATCAGTTAGAATTAGATTGAGATCATGCTAAGGACAATACCTTATATTTTTTGTGTTTCCAACTAAGCATTTTTCATGACCAAAAGTGAAATTTCTAATAGTATTGAGTATTTATCAGTCAGATACATGCGATAATTGAGTCATGAGTATAACATTATTATACAATTATTTTCACACTGAAACTGGCTCATGAGCAATGTCTGCCATTATTTTACTTGATTATTTCATATACTGGATTACTGGTAGTCATTTGATGTTCAAGAGTTCAACCACCAAATCAGAAAGATGATATGTCGAAATTTAATGGAGAAACCTTTATGGGGCAAAAATAGAGCTTACATTGGAGCGTAAAACGTATAGGACACCATGGAGGCATTTCAAACAGCAACTGGTTCAGGTCTTTTGCTGGTTTTGATTCCTCTTATAGCTACAAGGGAGTTGAAGCCATGACACTTATCAAAATCACATTGAAATTTGAATTTCCACGCATTGCAACATATAACAAATCACACAATCAAAGGATTTTTTATTTTTTATTTTTTTTTGAGTACCTTCAGCATAATCTTTAGCTCCAAACACAGCGGAACCAGCAACCAATGCGTTAGCTCCAGCCTCAATCACCTGCCAAAAAAGATTATACTAAAAATTGGATCTTACAACTCAAATGGATCCTATGGCTTTCTATGCCTTGAAGAAAGCATTCTAATCCAGTAAATAAACAAGTATGTGCTTCCTCCTCATTATTTATTTGTAATTCCTTGTTCTAACCAAAAAAATGGAGCACTCAACCAAATACAGTAGTATATTAGAACTCTTTGATATAAAGTTGAAGTGACATGACCAGATACGCATGCCAAATCATTTAGTTTCCCAACGTTTTATATTGTAGTCATCCTCTCAAAAACAGCAATTATTGAGCACAATCAGATTATGTTCAGCATGCAGAAGACTTGCTACAGATCATTCTAAATTATAAATGGCTGTGTATACGGCACCTTGAAAGCATTTTTGGGACCAACTCCACCATCCACTTCAATCCATGGATTCACTCCCTGAAGAGAGAGAGGGAGAGAGAGAGAGAGAGTACATTTAGAGATTAACTAAGACATAAAAGTTGGGGAAAAATATTAGACACATCCACACAAATAATTGCAACATACCTTCTCCACGCATAATCTTCTCAAATCAGAAATTTTCTTTACTTGACTCTCAATAAAACTTTGGCCACCAAAGCCGGGATTTACGGACATAATTAAGACCAAATCAACCACTGCCAACACCATAAAGAGTATGAGCTTTTATTTTCTAACTACCAAAACAACTTAAAACATGTAATTCAATAGACTTCATTACATTGTGAAAGAAGTTTTTTGCTCTCTTTTACTTCCTTAATGATGAAAAAATCATGTCCACGTGTTTTTCATGAGTAGTTAAAATAAATAAAGAACAAGAAAAATTAAATTTTACACTCCTCTACTTTGTTGATTATTTTTAGCACCAAAGTTTAAAAACAACAAATTAGCCCCTTGACTTTCATCAACTTTTCCCTTGTAAAAAAATTTCCTCAAATCACATGCACACAAAATTTGGTAGTAAGCTAATTAGAAAACAGTGTAGAAATATATCATTACTAGTAGAATAAAAGTTTAAACTACTTAAAATATTTAACGAATAATCAGATGCTAATCTTTCAAATTTTGTTGACTTTCAATGAATATTCAGTGGAGTCATATCTGAAAATATGAAAACAAAGTGTCATGCTTTAAACAACCACAAAAAGTCAAGTGTAATTCACCTGAAAAATAAAATGGTTTGTGTGAATTCTAGATTTGAAAGTAAACTGTAAGTCTGTAACAACCTTAATCATTGAACTGACATGTCCATTATCGCTAACAACCTTTTACTTCTGTTTATAAAGCACAACATTTCCTTTTACAAATGTTGTCATAACACAAACCTTATTATGTCCCTACCATAGCTCAAAATATACTCTTCTATCCACACGAAAAAAAAAAAGAAAAAAAAAATTGGTAACTTTTTTGTTCTAAACCAAGCCCATAGAGTATTGGTCCATGGCTAAAGCTTAGTAACCAAAGTCATAAATAGCATCATTACTGTTCTTATCACATAATGTAAAGAAATGGAGATGGAAAAAAGGGAATAAAAAAAGCAAAGGCTCACCATCAAGGACATATTCTATTGCACTGAGTGGGGTACCAGGGTTTAAGACAACTCCAGCTTTAGCTCCCAGGCTTTTCACCTAAATCAAGAAAACATAGACAGATATATTAAATTGAAAAACTAAAATTGAAATGAAAAACTTGTTTCCAAGGAATAATTTCTAGCGTCTAGTGGTCCTAGATGAACATTTTTGTCCACAGCATATAATAATCCATAGTTGTGAAGGAAAGAAACCAACTCTGCAACAGATACACTCAATAGTAAGGCCTCAAATCCCATGCTAAGGTGAAGAGGCAAGCATACCTCATTAGGAATAAGAAGTAGGCAACTTCACATAGATCTGGCCATCTACATAAAGAGACCAATGCCTTCTACTTCATTTTACCATAACCTAAATAACAGTATATTACTAACCCAAACCAACCAAGTAAAGAATAAAAAAGATGGATGTGAACAACGTAGCACGGACACGCTTTTTTTGTCAAAATTTACGTGTCGGACACGTGTCCGACACGGACACGTTCCGACACGCTCGGACACGCGTCCGACACGTGGTCAACATTTGGGGACACGTGGTCAACTCTCCGACACGTTCCGACACGTTTTTCGGACACGCAGTCAACCTTTTCTGACACGCAGTCAACGTTCGGACACGCTGGGACACGTTTTGGACACGCTGGGACACGTTTTTTTTTAATCTTAATTTTATTTTATTAACTAAATAAAAAAATAATTTATAAATTAATTTTTTTCTATTATGAAATATGATATGAAAAATTAACAAAGTACAAAAAATTATTTTTATTTTTATTTATGTTATGAAATTTAAATATTTGATTAGTTATATTACTTATCATGGACTCTTATATGTATTAAATATAAATTATATTATATATATTAAAATTTTTATTTAATATCAAAACGTGTCCCAACGTGTCCAAATATGACATTTTTTAGAATTAACGTGTCGGCGTGTCGTGTCGTGTCGTGTCCCGTGTCCCGTGTCCGTGTCCGTGCATCATAGGATGTGAAATAATTTTTCATCACGGGTTCATTTCGAGAATAAAATTGTGAGACCATGTAAAAGCAAAAGATTTTCTCCTCCTTTGTAAAAATTTTTAGAAAATGCCAATATCATTCTAGGGTCAATCCTGGTTTAAGAATTTCCAGATGTGACATAAGGCTTTATGCTTCTTCAATGGATTATAAACACTTTCCAAGCTCAAAAGCTTCATGAAAAAGAGCGCTTCAAGATTGCCAGTTTTAATAAAATAATTTAGTCAGGCAAGTTAACGCTCAGACTATGATGATTACTGTGTCCTATTTCTTTATCCAGTCCTCAGACTGTTTTTGTTAACACTCTCATCAATGATGATTACTGTGTCCTTGACAACTAGATTCTGCAATAGTATGTGATAATTATACAATGGCTTAAATATATATTTGGCCCTTGTAAATTTACAAAAAGTTTCGATCATGTTAGTTTCCAGGTATCAACTTTCCGTTGCAGTAATATTGCTCAGGAGTTAGATAATTCAGGAGGAAACCTTACTTCATTAATTGTACGATGTAAATGGATGGTGGAAGATTGTTCACAATGAATACTGACTATGTCAGCCCCTGCCTTGATAAAATCTGGCACCCGATCTTCAGGTTCTACAATCATCTACAGTGCTTTAACAAGAGTCAGTAAAAGTATTATGATCCAATATCAGCTTAATTGAATATATGTATAAAGATGAATACCAGGTGTACATCCAAAGGAAGATCTGTCACAGGGCGTAATGCATCAACTACAAGAGGTCCAATTGTAATATTTGGAACAAAGCGACCATCCATCACATCAACATGAATCCAATCACAACCAGCCAACTCCACTGCTTTCACCTAGTCAAGATAACACATGAACTCCAACAATCATGATTGCTGACAATCAGAAAACATGCTAATAGCATTTTGAAAACAAAAAGACAGATTTACTAGCAATTAGCAAACTTGATAAAATAGTAATGAATATATTATACATTATAAACAATTTGGACCTGTGTCCTTGCTGTGTTGTAGCAAAACAAAAAATTGGGTACTGAGTTACTGATCAGAGAATGTATAGAATATTATAGAACCTGTTCTCCCAATTTCGCAAAGTTAGCAGAAAGAATAGATGGAGAAACAATGATATCGCTTTTTGAAAACTTGTCAACACGAGATGAAGCCTTCACCATGGTCGAGATTTTTCTCCTGAATTCACAAATAGCAAGTCACAAAAAGATATTTGAAGCAGAGTACATTATCTTTCAAATACCACAAGCCATATCTAAATAGAAAAAATATGAAATAATGAAAGAAATATTATTTGCATAGTGCCTTTTATAGCCTATACATGCACTTACATTCTGCATAAATATGTATTGATCTTATGAGAACTAGTTTCAGAATTCAACATAAATATAAAGGCACAAACAAATAGATGGAAATGTTGGCTAATAGAATGAAGCTCTAAACCTAACATATTTTTGCCTATGAATGAGATTCCCAAAACTCATGAACATTTGGCAATGGCCAATGTCAAACCTGGTAGCAAAGAAGCAGAGAAACAGAACCATGGAGGTCATAAAACAGTATAAAGAGTAGCTACTGTCCTCTCAAATGAAGATAACATGTACTCAAACCAGGATAAGAAGGTGACAATGCATGCATGGTGGTATGAAGTAAATCATTTAACTTTTGAATTAGCTGACAACAAGCTCATCACCCCTCAGTCCTGCGGAACATAAATAAAGCGCCATAGGTGGAAGTTGAACAATCCTTGAATAGTAGAATTATGAATGGTAGACTTTATTGTTCTTGTGTATATACCCAAAAAAAAATTCTTTCCTTTTAATTTGAATAATTGGTAATGTCCATACCCAGAACAAGTCATCTCCACAGATACCCACCATCACATTAAGGGGTTCCAGTCTTCCAGAATTCTGTGGATTTGAATTTCAATCCAAAACACAAGACTTGTAGAGTGAAATTCATTAAAATTTTCAGTTTTGGGCTTATTTTCCAAACAAAATATATGCTTCCAAAGTAAACAGAATTCTACAAACTATGAATCCCAGAAGAAAGGAATACCTGGAGAAAGTGAGGGAACGGGGATGGAAAAGAGACGTTTTGTGAAGGCAGAGTCCATTGATTTGGAATTGGAGGGTTGATGAACACAAGGAAGTTGCAGCCATCTTTTGGCTTCAAAGTTTCGACCTTTTTCTCTCTCTCTCTCTGTGCAATCCTTCCTTGAGAAGTGTATGGTGTGGTGCGAACTGTGAATAATGTTATGCAATATGAAAAAGGGAGAAAAAAATTTAGATAGGATGACACGTGTTTTGTTTGGTGGGTATGTGCTTATCGGCAATGGTTGGCGCTCTGCCTCTCCCGCACCATGTTATTTGTTGCTGACCTGTGAAGACAACTCATAGGACAAGAGACAGAACCAGGGGCATTTTGGGTTTCTTGCCTATGTCCTACGTCGGAGTTGAATTCTAAGAATTGTCTAATGAATCTACTACACCTACCACCCTTTTTATTTTGCAAGTGATTTGCCACTCCCCTTTTGATCGTGAACCTACCAATTTTTAAATAAATTCTTTCTTACCATGACAGTTATATAATAAGGATTTTATCATTCTCATCCAACGAATTCAAATCTTTCTATGTACTCTTCGATTTCCGTGCTGACATGGGTCCTACACATAAATTCTTCTAACATATGAGTCCCACATACTTTTTGTCTCTATAACATAAGATCTTAATTCTCATGTAACTTGAGAAATATAAAACTCATATAATAAACACTAAAATTCCATGCCACTTAATTGGTTCTCAATTTGATTTTAACAGTCAAAATTTCTTAATCTAAACATTACGCATAGAAGAGAAATGCCATTTTAAGTCAAACAAAAGAAACTATAAAATACATATTTTGTATGCATTGCATAATTCATAGTAGAGTTATAGAAAGAATAATGATTTTCATGTAGACACATTAAAGACATGAGATCCATATGTTTTTTTTTTCTCTCTTCTCCATTGTCTTTGTAGGAATATTGAACTGTGTTCCTGCATCATAAGATTTATATAACCCTTCATATTATCACCTAACGACATATGTATTGACATCTTCCTTTAGAGTAACAAAAAATGGAATTTCATAAAAGGAAATGGATAAAGCTCTTTGATTGCTGATCGATGGCTCTATGGTGCTCCATGAGACGTTTAAAGTATTACATTACAAAATATATAAGCAGTTACTTACACAAAATAATTTAATTAAGTTATGTAAAATTCGCTATCAATGAAATAGCTTGTAAAAGCTCGAACAATTATTAGTTAAATGTATCTAGTCATAGTGCAATAATAAGATTGGGACTTTGACTATTATGTCATGATTCCCAATACTATTTACCTGAATATCTCTTGGGGTTGAAAAAATTTGTCAAACTGTCATGGCTCCAAACTTGTTGGCAGTTGTAATGAGTATGGTTTGCACGTGGCATGTTTCCTTAGGCCACCAACAGGGACACGTGGCAGACAAACATAAACTCGTTGTTAGTGGCAGCGATTACATTTTGACGTGTTAGAAAAGAACTCCCACCACTAATAGCGAGTTTATGTCTGTGTGCCACGTGTAAGAAACTCGGCAATAGGCATAGCGAGTTTAGTGCTATATATTATATAAAACCCCTCCCTACTTCCCCCCATCATACATCCTTGCGTTCAGTAAAAAAACATCCTCTCATTTCTTCCAATTCGAAACAACCGTCTATTTTTGTTAGTTTTATTTCTTCTTCTTATTTTTTGGTTTTAATTTTTACAAAATGAGTGACAACAATGATTCAATATTTGTCATTGTGTACTAAAATGGGAGGAGATATTTTGGTCCTAATGGTCAGGTTTTTAAGGAGATACAAAAATGTTCAGCATGAACCCCCAATGTAGTTATAATGATTTAAAGAATAAATATACAAGAAATTGAGATTTCAACGGTCAATCTCTATCTTAGTTTATTGTTAGATGTGCCTCGGGTAAAGAAAGTGGGGTTCCCGTTTAAATTATTAAGGATGAAGATGTCGCGTTAGTAGTAGATGCATTTCAAAATGATCGAGACTCCACATTTATTGAATTGTATGTGAAAGTAGACTTTGGTGGATAATCTAGCAATCAACATTCCCTCCCTTCAATTCACTCCATCAAGATTAATAGGGAGCCGCATTTTAATCTTGAAGATAAGTTTATGTCACCCCCACCCTCACCAAAGTCCATTGAAATAGTTCCTGCCTAATATGAGTATGATCCGACGTGGCGTACAGACAATTCTGAGGAAGAGGTGGATGAAGGTGTTGTTCAGGATAGTGACTCATAGAACACCAACGTTGAGGGTGATTTCGATTCATGTCCGTCTACCGAGTGTGTCATTTCATTCCTTCATCGGACATTGTTGGAATGTATGACCCCCTAGTGGCAGGTTTGTAACTGTAATTAATGAAAAGAAATTAACATAACGTGTTCATATATGGGACATGGGAGTGTTTCATTTTGGTCTCAGACAAGTTATTATTCGCATATTAATTGGGCACACCTTGATCAGAAGTTGCCTGCAATAGAGGAGGCGCAAATACCTAATTGGTTTATGGGTCAAGAGCTGTATAAGGACCAGTTTTTTAAGTGCAAGAGCGATGCGCAGATGACAATAAAGCGATTTTGTGTGGCAGACTATCACATAATCATTGTAGAAAAAAGTGATACCACAAGATTGATCATGGTATGTTAAAATCACATGATGATTGTACGTGGAGGGTAAGGGCACATGTAAAAAGGTCGGCACTGAATGGGTCATCGACAAATGGGTTAACGAACATACATGTGTTAACCAAACTCATTTCCAAAAACCTCATATTGTTCTATAACTTCATAGTCATCGTACGCTTCACGCAAAAACCTCATCCTCAAACCACCCCGAACAAAATCTCGATGGGTATATGGCACATGTCCTAGCATGTGCAAAATCAAGGCATGAAAATCATGTTATCAAGCCCGACCAGAGACAATTTCACCATCCGTAGGCAAATTTAACAGATGGTGTACATCCTCCAGAGTGATTGTAACCTCGGCCATCAACAAGTGAAAAGTACGTGTCTTTGGGCGCCAACGCTCCACAAGCGTGAAAACAAGCTCATGGTCAATTTGAAACAATGAAGCGGGTGATGTTATCAAATAATAACAATTAAACCCTATAATCCTAAACAAACAATATGTGTACAATAACCTCATAGTTACGCAGGTGCGCAACTTGATAGAAATCAGCTTTCCTCAGATAAATATGGATATGCTCAGGTATATTGAGATGATCATGCGTGGCTGCGTGCCTGACATTAATCAAGCGATCATCCATGCCATTTCACACGCATGTGGATATGTGTTTATCCTATAATGTCAGGAAAGAGCGATCAATGGGACCTGGGTTAATTACGCTCTGTGGAGACCCGAGCCGGGAGGTGAGGAGTCATTATCTTCATGATGTGGTGAACTAATAGGGTAATCCATGAATCTATTTAAAAGAATAATTAAATTATATTAATAATGCTATTTATAATTATTAATTTAATTAAAAAAATAATATGTCCACTGTCTTAAAGTTTATCCCTATAAAAACAAAAAAAAAAGTTAACTTAAAAAAACTAAATTTTTAACTTTTTTGTTACTTCTATTTTTTAAAAAAGAAATAAATGTATAAATACTCGTATGTAATGAGAATAATTTTGTCTTTGTAAAAAAAAAATAGTTTTTGAATGAATAAAAACATTCAAACGCACTTGGTATCTTTTTCTTACTATGCACATATTGCGAACAAAAAAGTTTATATACACTTCAGAAAGTCACCATCAATTGTGCTGCTAATTTGGCTTTGCTGGTTAGAGAAATAGGAGAATTATCTATTACGTTGAGAAAAGTTAGAGAAATCATAAATTATATTGCAGAAGGGAAAACTTACTCTTATGCAATATAAGAGTATTTTATTTCTTACACATGTATCGAAAATCGTGACATTTTCTTTTCTTTTTATTTTTTAAAAATGGAGGCACCTCACATGTATGTCTACAACATAAAAGAATATCTCTTATACAACATAAGATTAAATGAACCGTTTGGATGCTTTGAAAACAACAAATATAAATTGGACCGTTTGGATGGCCTTTTTGTCCCTCGAGAAATTATTTAAAAGAAAATATTTGTCACTTTGATTTACATCTTAAAAAAAAAACAAGAGTTTATACCAAAAAAAAAAAACAAGAGTTAAAATTTAAAATGTTTTTTTTAAACTAAATTTTTTGGTTTCTTTTTTTGTGAGGAATTTTTTGGTTTCTATAATAAATAAAAGTTAAAAGTTAAATTTATTTCTCAAAATTTAAATTTATTACAATTGCAATCTCAATTAATCCACCGCAGCTACCGTCTTACCGGCATCACCGCCGTGTTAAATTTCTCAATGTTCTGGTTTCTATGCTCTTGCCTCAATCTAGCTAACAACAAATGTAGTTTGACTTTGAATATCAATTTAACATACAGAAAAAGAAAAAGAAAACAATAATCATAAGTGGTTCTTAATCTATCTATATATTTCAAAATTATGAGTTTGGTTATTTTAGTAATTTTATTTCCAAGACTTAAATACCCTGAATCCCAATATTTAAATGGGTTTTATGTTTATTATGTTGTAGGAAAAGTGACCGTGTAATGTTATAGAGACTCGTTTTGTGTGCCGTAATTTCTTTTTTTTCTTTTTTATTCAAAAAATGTGGATCCCACAAAATATTGTGTGTAGGAAAGTTGGTTGTGTTATGTTAAAGGAAAAAATGAAAGCCCTATTTAAATATGTGACATCATATAAATTTTCAAGAAAAATAGGTTGACTTTGCCATATTGCAGTTTGCAAGTGGAAAGAAGGTAACGTAATGCCGCCGACAGAGTTAAACACTACTAGAAAATGCTCTTTTTTTGACGGAAAAATTCCGTCGAAAATTATAAAAATTCCGTCGAAAATGACATTTTCGACGGAATTTTCGACGGAAAAGAAGCCGTCGAATAAGTCTTCGTAGGTAATAAATTTTTCGACGGAAATTATTTCCGTCGTTTTTTTTCGACGGAATAATTTCCGTGGAAAATTTCGACGGAAAAATAAGTCCGTCGAAATTTTTCGACGGAAAATGAATGACATTCCGTCGAAAAATCTTGTATTAATTTTCGACGGAAAATAAATTCTGTCGAAAATTTTCGACGGAAAATGAATGTAATTCCGTCGAAAAATCTTTTAATATTTTTCGACGGAAAATAAATTCTGTCGAAATTTTTCGACGGAAAATAAATGAAATTCCGTCGAAATTTTTCGACGGAAAATGAATGAAATTTTTC
This sequence comes from Gastrolobium villosum, assembly GCA_032173675.1. Lineage (NCBI taxonomy): Eukaryota > Viridiplantae > Streptophyta > Magnoliopsida > Fabales > Fabaceae > Gastrolobium > Gastrolobium villosum. The sequence goes on along the minus strand of JAVKPL010004899.1, from coordinate 6,891 downwards.
GACGTGAATGAAATTCGAAAAATCTTTTAATATTCCGTCGAAAAATCTTTTAATATTTTTCGACGGAAAATAAATTCCGTCGAAAATTTTCGACGGAAAATGAATGAAATTCCGTCGAAAAATCTTTTAATATTTTTCGACAGAAAATAAATTCTGTCGAAATTTTTCGACGGAAAATGAATCAAATTCCGTCGAAAAATCTTTTAATAATTTTCGACGGAAAACAAATTCCGTCGAAAATTTTCGACATAAATTCTTTGAATATTTTTATCTCTACAAAATTAATATCAATTTATGTTTCACACCTGATATACAAATATATGAAAGTAACATATCATAATTATATGATTTTAATATAATTATGATATGTTAAAGATCCCTGTCATATACTAATCAAAATATACTTACATATATAAATGTCCACCACATATACTAATCAATAGGGACATACATATACAAAAGTCCCTATCATATACTAATCAAAAGAGTACTATGTCTAAAAATATCCAAGACATATGCTAATCAAAAGGGACATACATATACAAAAGTCCCCTATCATATACAAATCAAAAGAGTCCTATATGTATAAATGTCCAAGATATATACTAATGAAACAGGAACATACATATACAAAAGTCCCTGTCATATAATAATCAAAATAGTCTATGTGCAATAGTCCCGGTCATATACATCCAACAAAGATACAAAAGTCATGCTGGTGGATGACCTGCATGATCGTGGTCATCACCTACGTCTTGAGACGGGGGCTGAGTCTCGTCGTCATCTCAGTATCTAAAAATTCCACAGGAAGCCTTCGCAAAAGCTTCTCCATGGTGTCCATTCGCTTCTGCATCATAACCATTAAACTATCCTGTTTGTCAACCATTTTCTGCTGCTGTGCAGCCTTCTCCTCTTGCTGTGCAACTGTACCCTGCAACTGTAGAATCAATGTGCGCATCCTGTCATTCTCCTGCTGCGACACTCCAAATGGTAACCTATTGCAGATTCGAGATTGCTTATATACTCCTCCTCGTGCACCTAAACCGTATACCCGTCCTTTACTGTTAACCCCACCAGCTGCCTGCAAGATTAAATCATTATCCGAGGCAATACTGCTAGCATCCACTCCTGGAGTGACTTGACTATCTCTCTCTTCCCTAAGTCTCGTAAAGTCATCCTAAAATTTACATAGAAAGTATTGATGTGTTAAATTCAGGTACACTAAAACTAATCAGCTTTCTGAAGTAAACATATGGTGTAAAAATAAATATTACTCACAGCTTTTGCCTTTGCCTTGTCATTGCACCACCTGTCACGATCATCTTTACATGTGTGTGTATGTTTGAACACAGCCCAATCCACGAAGGACAGATTCGTGACGCCATCTGCCAACTGCGTGGGGTCAATTCATAAAACAATAAGAACATAATACTGTGACTATAAAAAAAGGCTTACCATAAACATTTAATCTACATGCATATGCAATTACTAGTATTCTTACCAACCGCCTTGCATGCTCAGTAAATGGAAGTGAACCTCCAGAATGTGAGGGTCCATCAAATTTGGACATGTTCCTCTTATTTGCTTCAGACATTTTCTTCCATTTTTCATTAGACCAGTGAACCTTCAAACCATCAAGAACATCTTGTCTCATCCAAGACACATCGCCCTTTCCTTTTCTTATCAAATTCAAGTGATTTCTGATTATGTCAGTGGCTTTGATCTTGTATGCTTTATCAAAAAAATATTGGTCATCCGGCAAGCATTTATATTTTTCCTAATATATAGGTGAAACACGACAAGAAAGACAAGTTAGTAAAAATATCAACATTAACTTGAAAACCTTGAATCATACATAAATAATAATATGGTAATATAGTCAGATTTGAAGGGAAACCATTACCATCAATGTGTTCAACCAGTTCGCCTTGACATTGGCTGGAACTGCCTTATATGTAGGGTATGGGCCATCATAATTGCGCTTGATTATTGTCCACATTTTGCGCACTACATCACATGGTTCAAAGCTGAAATACATTGTAATGTGATTATATTGACCAATGCAACAAAATGATTATCAACATTTACATGAAAGTGTATTGAAAAAATAACATAACAACCATTAACAATTTTTGTACTTACCTGGTGCCATCGATGGTCGGTCGTACCCATATACGATTGTCCACAGGATCTTTCTCCCCCCACCGTGGAACAAGATCCTGGATGATAGGCGGAGGTGGACCATAATATGGAGCCGCCGGTGGGGACATAGCGTGATCCTTTTTAACAAAAACAAGAGAAAAATAGCACAAATTTGACAATGATTATATTTGAACACAAATTTATTGGAATTTAAAATGTAGAATATATGCATATATTTTCAGATAACCTCATTTTCCTCTAGAGTAGAAGGTACAAACGATTCTGGTGTCTCTTCGACTGCCGATGGTGGTGATTGTGCATCTGGTGATGTTGTTTGCAGACGTGAAGACAATGATGTGTGGTCCTGCCCTCGACCTCTAATGGTCCCTCGTCCATATGTACGTAGAGAGGAACTATCCTTGCCTCTACCCCTACCATGTGTAGGGTCAAATGCCTCCATCTGTATAAGAAACATACTTGATTAATATTTCAGTTTACCATTACAATTTCTATAACAATTGATCATCCGTGAACATGTATAAATAGTATGCATCAATGAACTTGAATGGCACCCAATGTTACCAAATATGTCATTAAAATTAACAATACATCCAAAGATAAGTATATGATATGTCAAATATTACAACAATGACAACTTAAACCGACATATTACAAGAAATATGACCACAAACAAACAATCATGATCCTTCTCAATTGGGTAATGATTGTTTATAAATGGCATTTCATTCTGAATCTTCATTCAAAACTATGTCTTCTTCTTCAGTTTCCTCAGTCTCATAATCGTCATGTTCGGATTCAGATGATGACAAGAATTGTGGTTCCTCAATGTCTGTGTCATCACTATCAATGCAATATGTGGGGATTGTCTCTAATTCAGCTGTAGTGTCAACAAGGATGTCATGGATGTCATCATCAGCAATGTGTACAGGAACCTCCCCAACATAATCATCTTGGTAAGGAGTGTCAATCTGATTGGTTTCTTTTACTCTTGTCACTGGGATAATGTTACGTGCTTTGGTTTTAATTACCCCCATCCATTCTTGTTCATCCCCCGGATAGGATGTATAATACACCTGCTCAGCCTGTTGAGCAAATATAAAAGGATCGTATCTATTGTATCTCCTAGACTTCTTGATTTCAACATTGCCATACCGATCTTTTCTTGTGCCCTGTGTGCTAGGATCAAACCATTGACATTTAAATAAAGTTAACCTTGTGTCTCCATGACCAAGATAATCCATTTGTACAATATCAACTATCATCCCAAAATAGTCAACTTCTAAACTTTCCATCTGCGATCCTCTAACGCAAAACTATCTGGGCATTTGGTTCCTGAGCTGGGGAGACTCCATCGCCTTCAGTTTCTGTAAGGGCTGTTGCAAAGTTATTATATTTCGTTTTTTGGAAACTGCCTTACATCACTAAATGAATGGAGCTGATTTAATGGATTGGTTGAATGATGAATGAGTTTTTTTTATGTTATTCAAAAGAGTGAACATGAGATTTGGTTTGACTATGCATAGAATTGTACAAGAATGACTTGGTGGGTCCAATACCAAAGGAAATTGGAGACCTCAAGAACCTGGTTAGCTTGGGTCTCTACCATAATAACCTCACTGGCTCCATCCCTCCCACCCTCTCCAACCTCTCCAATATCAAATTCTTGTAAGTTAAAGTAATCACTCATCAGTAAATTAAATATTGAGTAGTGAGCCTTTCACCAAGCCTAACCAAATGAAATGATGCAGGCGACTCAACAGCAACAAGCTCACTGGAAGAATACCAAGGAAACTCACTAAACTGCCAAACCTCAAAATAAGAAAGAATTTATCATTTCAATATTCTCTTGGTGCAAGTACCCTCATCCTTAAGATCAAAGATAGGGGAAATTAACATTAGAAAAGATAGTATTTTCCTCATGCACAATAATAGAAAAATTTGATTTAAGTTTTCCCCAAAAAATAAAATGAATTTTCATCAATGAAAAATTAAGATAACTTGAAGCAATTATCCACAAACAGAAATTTGCGAAGTTATTTGCCACTACACATGAAATTTACTTACAGGCACCAGCCGCAACCAATACCACAGCAACCAAGGCGGCGTTCTCTTACAAGTCGTCCTTCAGCAACTGCATAACCTGAACCAATATCACAGAGGAAACTGTATCAAAATCTAGCAGGCAGGAAAATGAAGTTTGCTACACTACCTATATATCATCATGAAGCTCACATCCATCAGATTCTCAAAAAAAAACACCAACTGTTCATAATTTCCTTCTAATATTACCAGCTTCTCCTTTACCACATGAGTGGGCGGCATGATTTCTTATCAATTCATTTTAATGCAACAACACTGATTACATGACATCTGAACCCGTGTTAACATCATGACCAGCTTCTCCTTTACCACACGATTGGCTGCATGATTTCTTATTAATTCATTTTAATGCAACAAAATGTATTACATGACATCTGAACCCAAGTGCTAACATCGTGACCCTTGAGCAAAACAGCATATACAAGTTGCAATGAGAATGGTAATATTATCAAATAAAGTAGATCTAGATCCCATCAACCTGCCAAATCATCCTGCAACTTAAGCGTGCCACTTCGATCATAGGCAACATATGGAGAGTTAAAGATCATGATGGAAAGGGATAATAATCAGTGATAAACTTTGAATCACCAGCCACCAATTTCATAGTATTCCAGAACATCAAACAGTGAACAACGTATTCGTGATCATTCCTATCACCACATTCAGAACCATTTTCAACCTTCAACAATCAACTATATTGAGAAAAGATAAGCATACCAAAATAATAAAATAAAATTTTTTAAGTCAACCCAAGTTTATAAATTTTTCCCTTAAACCCAATAATTCTGCATTTGAATGGCATCCTACAACTCTGTTGGGTGTGTATAACAAGCACATGAAAAACATTACCTATGTGGGAATAAGTGTCATACCTTGAAGGTGAACCCTAAAATGTCGTGGGAGTAGCTATGCAGGGAGCTTGTTTTCGGGGACGACGTTGGATGGCAATTTTTCCAGCGACATTATGGAGGAAACGTCGTCGTCTGGGGTCTCCACCACCACAGCGAGGAGGCAGAATGAGGAAGAAAACAGAGAAAATGAAGAAGAAACGTCGTCGGTTTCTTATCGTCTTCTTTTGTTTCGTGAAGATGATGTGACAGTGAAAATGAAGAAGAAACGCATATGAGGGGGGAGAGGCGGGAACTGTGAGAAATTATGGTGGGAAAAGATGATGTGACAATGATGTGGGGGGGGGGGGGAAATAAAAGTTAAATTGAGAATGGACCTATTAATACATAAAAATTAAAAAAAAAAAGTTCCGGGGGCGCTGACCCCCGCCCGCTCACCGGGGAGCGGGACCCCCGCGGGCGGCCGTTGGCCGCATCATCTAGTCGAGACGTCATCTGAATGCAAAATACATATCACACACTCATTGTGATTAAAAAATATATCATTTAACCGTAAAATCTTAAGTCTTAGTTACCTTGTGATAACGAAATATATCAGTTTCACCGTTGTTGTCTTACTCATTAAAATTTATATTCCACAATCTTTCAAGTAATTTATTTAGGAATTAATTTATAACTCTATCTTAATTTTTTTTCATTATTTAAAAATATTTTAAATATAGAATAAAATATGTTTAACATAAATTAAATATGTATTATAAAAATAAGATAAGATATTTTTTTGATAATCTCCCAAAATTACACATAGACCCCCCGTGATTTTAAATTTATCACTTAGACCCACTGTGGTTACAAATTTTTTCACTTAAACCCCTTATGGTTTAAAAATTTAACTATTAAAAAAGATTTTTAAAATTTATTTTCTCTTTTTTTTTTCTTTCCTTTACATTCACATGATATATTGCAACTCATACTTTTTTTTCTTAAAAGTTCATAACATACTTCTAAACTATTCTGTCATTCTGTAATACATCCATGATCAATGACCATAGTCTAACAAAAATAGGTTGTAAATAGATTGTAAATACAAATAGGTTGTAAACAAAAATATGTTGTAAATAGGTTGTAAACGAAAATAGGTTGTAAACAAAAATAGGTTGTAAACAAAAATAGGTTGCAAATAGAAATAGGTTGTAAACAAAAATAGGTTGTAAACGAAAGTAGGTTGTAAACAAAAATAGGTTGTAAACGAAAATAGGTTGTAAACAAAAATAGGTTGTAAACGAAAATAGGTTGTAAACAAAAATAGGTTGTAAACGAAAATAGGTTGTAAACAAAAATATGTTGTAAACAAAAATAGGTTGTAAAACAAAATAGGTTGTAAACAAAAATATGTTGAAAACAAAAATAGGTGGTAAACGAAAATAGGTGGTAAACGAAAATAGGTCATAAACAAAAATAGGTTGTAAACAAAAATAGGTTGTAAACAAAAATAGGTGGTAAACAAAAATAGGTTGTAAACAAAAATAGGTGGTAAACAAAAATAGGTTGTAAACAAAAATAGGTTGTAAATAGAAAATAGAAATAGGTTGTAAACAAAAATATGTTGTAAACAAAAATAGGTTGTAAACAAAAATAGGTTGTAAATAGATTGTAAATAGAAATAGGTTGTAAACAAAAATATGTTGTAAACAAAAATAGGTTGTAAATAGATTGTAAATAGAAATAGGTTGTAAACAAAAATATGTTGTAAATATGTTGTAAACGAAAATAGATTGAT